>MU253739.1:0-35786 GCA_019669825.1 Calycina marina
ACCAGGTATCTAGGGACCGCGGATATATGTGGACAGCTGGTCGCCGAATCAGAGCCTTATATCACAGTCACAAACCGAGCGCTTCTGTCAAAAAAATATGTATATATATACGCGTAGATAGAAGCCAGACTGCTCTATGGAGGAAGTTGCTGGTCATACGAGTGTGATGAAGTGAGGTGCGTTTCCTGAGGTAGACGCAGCTCGGCAACTGGTGCCAAAGCTGGGTCATTCCGGCACAGCTGTCCCTACGATGGATGACTGGAATCGAGTATGAATTAATGTATCTTCAAAGTCTCCACCATTCAACGCGATTACATATTGTCTACTGAGCGTGATCGTGCACATGAGGATGGGTTCCCATAGCATCACCCATCGGAGCCTTCTCAGACTCATGCTCATGCTCCCTCATCCCATTCTTCTCAAACACCCCCTCCTCCTCATTTATTCGCCCATCTCCAACCCCCCCCGCCGGCTCTTCGATACCGTAAATCGTCCTCCGGATGTTCATTCCCTTTGCCGGGACCAAGTAACTGCAAGCCGTGTACACAAAAATACTGACTGTAAAGCCATACAACCAATTGAAAGTATACAAATTTTTCGCACCGGCAGAAATACTAATGGTAGACGTGCCAGTGTCTGCGTTGCTACCGATGCTGTAGCCAAGACCGGGAAGGTTAGGTCCGACTGCCAGACACATTGCGAGTACGGCACGCCAATTCACTCCGTACCAGTACCTGTACCGTCCTTCTGGATCATACATGGCTGGGACATCCATATGCTGCTTCTTTACCAGCCAGTAATCAGCGGCCATGATACCAGCGATTGGTGCCAAGAAGACAGCATATCCGCCCATGAAGTTGAGGAAGGTCGATGCCGAGGAAATGATCTTCCATGGCACTATAACCCAGCCTCCAACAACAGCGGCGATGATACATCCACGACGGATGTTGACGTATTTAGGAAACAGCACGGTCAGATCGTTGGCGGCGGAGATGGAGTTGGCAGTGATGTTGGTGCCGACTTGTGCAATATACCATGAAGTCGCAGCAAAAAACGCTGCTGCTCGTCCTCCGTGTCCACTTTCAAGCCAGAAAGCAATGATATCGAGCGGGTTCCAGTATAATTCTCCGTAGATCACACCCGTTGCGCTAGTCGTTACTATACCAATGACAGCACAAGCCGTGAAGACCAGTGGCAGAAAAGGCAGCTGAATGAACTGCGCTTTAGAAGTCGTCCCTCTGGTGGTCTTAGCGTAACGTGAAAAATCCGGGATGTTGCAGGCAAGGGTGGCCCAGGATCCGGTGACAGCTGTCATTGATGACAGGAAGAGATAGGCTTTGTTGCTACCTGTGACGGTGGCTCCGGCGGCAAAAATGGTTCCTGAACCACCGGCTTTGTGTATGCACCATCCCATAGTCGCTAGAGCTGTTATCGGGGCTGCTACAATCTTGATCAAGAACAACCAGCGAAGGTTGGTTGGTGGGATAAGCAGGAGTGGCAATTGAATGATCCAGAAAAGGAAATAACTTCCCAGGAGTTAGCGCTCGTTCCAAGTGTATTCGAAGGAACAGCTTACCTGATCATGCCTCTCGACGTGATACCTTGGTCCAGAGGTATGGTATTCGGTATGTTTGTGTCGTTATATGATGGCCAGATTGCGCGGATCATGATATCCATAGCCTGAGCTCCATTCGCACCTTGAATACCAAGCCAGAACATTGCTAGAACGCAGCGAGAACAGATGGCGAAGTAGGCGAAGTAGTAACCGAAAGATGCGCGGATAACTACTGAGAAAGGGATGTGTAGCTTGGCGCCGATAGCTCCGTTCAAGACCATGGGGATCGCAACACAAGTTGTTCCAACTACAATCTGTAGCAATATCTTAGTGGTTGCCCACTAGATTTAGTCAATCAAATAATAAGCATGCTTACAGCAGGAATCGCCTCTCTCCAACTTAGTCCTACAGAGATGATACTAGATGCGGTCTCCCAGGTTCCCAAATTGATGGTGTCAGTAGCCCAGTAGGCCATCCACGTCCATACACTCCAAGTCTGATTCTTAATCGGCACCGGATCCATATCCTCATTCGTCCAAACATGATCTGGAGCCAACGTCGATTTCTGCTTTTGCAATTCCCACGCCTTGATACTGGTCATTCGACTCTTGAGCTGCTGATTCTTAGGCACAGATTCCACCGCTGTGAAGTTCATCTTGCCTCAGTTTCTCGTATAGCCAGTTCCCAATATCAAGGACAATGGACGGAGGATCAATTCAAAATGGTACGTAGAGCAACATGCGACTTCGCTGATATATAAAAAGCTGTGAGAGGGCGCTAGACAGGGACAACTGATAAGAAGCCCTCCATAGTCCGCATACGCAGCTCGCGCCCCCTGCAACGTGCTATCACTGATACACAAAGCACTATTAACAACTGACTGATGTTAATCTCCCATATATGGCCAGCAAACGTAGCGGCGAATGATAACTAACTTCGGCCGCGGCATGGCTTATCTTCGACCAACTGAAGATGATTCCAGCCGCCTTTTTATAATCCCAATATGATCTCGTGATCTTATGATCTCGTGATCTCGAGACTTAACTGCAGTTGCTGGAGATCTGGATGCTTTCTACCCTCTTGGTATAGTAAGAGAAGCACTATCACTGCTTGCCATATATCACGACAGCATGGGTGCAGACCAAGATGTGGCGGTGAGATAGAATTTTGGAACAATCATCAGTACTCGAGAAATGGTGGTTATCAAGATGTTGCCGATAAAGAGCAGAAAAGATGACCACAGAGTTCCACAAAAGCAGCAGAAGTACTTCGAGATACAAAAATGACTCTTCTCAGTACTTCCACTGTCACACTACCGCCAGTATTTATTGCGACGATCGTCTAGATGAGGATTCGGAACATGCTACGACAGCGTCTTGAATCTTTACTCGGAGAGGACGTCGCCAATATGAGGATAGAAAACTGAAATTCGCCTGAAGAAGTCTAGCGTTGGTGAAGATCCAACTGCGTGAGATCTGGGGGGAAATCTTCTCTTGAGCTCCTCCATCGTTTGCAGCAGTCTGCTTCGAGATTTGCGAAATCAAAATCTCTGGTTCATTTTTAAAGCCTCTGATGGTATGGTTAAGACGCTCTGATATATGTTGTCGTACATCCTGTCCCATCCTACAGTTCTAGATTCTACATGGACTTCATATTGCATGCTTGCTTTTGTCTTCGCGTATGGAGAAATGCAGATGTAGGATAGCTCCTGGACTTTCACCTGAACCACAGCTAGGAGATAGTGGAAAGCCATCTCATTGTCCCAGAATCGACTTGTGCAACACGTGTATAGCAAGGCTACCTGTTCTAGGAAGTCACCAAGAGTGGCAGTGTATCTGCATATTCCTTCGTGTGTCCCGATGACGCAGAACTTGTTAGTATGGGTCTGCTGCCATCCGCTCCTCCTTAGCAGCGGGATCTTCCACCAATATTACAGCCATTTGGTCTCAGAATTTCAGGAATAGACCCGCGGAAACAATGCAGCTCTCCGATTTATCAAGATTATTGGGTAATGTTATGTTACACAAATATAAACTGCGGCTTACCGGACGATACATTCGTTTTGCAAAGCCCAAGCAAGTCCCGCGAACTTGGGATTGAGTGTGAATGGATCGGCGGGAGTTTTGAGCATGCGTGGTCTCAGTCCCAGAAATGACAGTATGCTGGTGAACGTTCCGAGAGTAACTCCGCCATGAGATGCGCCGGCGCTGCAGGGATAGACGTAATGAAGTGTTTCTTCCCGGCATGTCGCTTTGGTTAAGTGTAGCCAGAGATTATACTGGCTCAAACAGCCTCTAACTTTGTTCGGATAACGATCCGCGTTGATTTGCTGTTGCGAGGACTGTGTATCCTATGGAAAGTGCCAAACAAGCTTGAACCAGGTAATGGGTGTGTGGTACAGATCAGCCTGATCGAGGCCACACGAAGATTCGCTTATCTCGATAGTCGGTCACTTGGGTCAAAATCTCGGGAAAATTAAATTATCTTCATTCGGAAAGGCAGCTGATGACAGATGGACATCAACGGTGACAACCAACAAAGCCCAATCCCCAACTGTCCGGCAGCTTTCATCGCCTATTATTCTCCCTGACGTTGCTGGAACGCTCAGATATAAAAAAGAGAGAAGCTTTTACACAAAATTTCAGGTGTAGCGATTGCACATCAAGCTAGAATCACATTTACTTTCCCAGTTTCCTGGTATTGCCAAGGATTCTATCGCAAGTCTGCTGCACATGACCGTTTTGGCGCTGCAACGGCCCGCATACTTTTAACATCATTTGCCTGCAGATGAAAGCCCATGCTTTTGTCAGGGGATTAACTGGACAGGTGGAACACGCAAGTATCCGTCTGGAGATCTGAACACTGGTCGCCATGTTCCTCAGGTAACGAATGAATCTTGCCTGCAATCCAAATGAGATTGATGAAATTTTTTGTCTTCTTGGTGAAGAGGTATGTGCTTTGCATGGGCCGGATGGCTATATAGTTTCGGAGCCCCCAACTACTGAGCAACTCGGAGTTGTGGTTTTCTGTCAAGCTATACCATTGTACTGGGCCGCGATACTGCTACAAAACTGGATTCCACCTGAGTTAGTGCTGACTTCCTAGTGTTACTACCACGCTGCATATCGTCGATCATTCTGGGTTGCTTCCAGCTCGACCTGTCTTTAAGATTACGACAAACCGTGCGATAGCCAGTCAAACCTAGACAACCTTAAGCTCCATTGTCGATATGGGGTTGAAGCATCTTCGCCTCGCAATTCTCCTCACCCAGTTGGCAATACTTGTTCACGCAACACCCTTGGATAGCCATGCTAGTTCGGAAGGAAGGGGCTTGTGGGACATTCTACTACGCCGCGATGCGAGGCCATCACAATTCAGCCCTAAGGTATTCATAATATCGATGGTACGTCTGCTGATCTTTCTTCTCATTTCAGATGATCCATACTTACCAACGGTATGCAGTTTGATCCTGAGGCTCAAATATGGTACGAAGCCGCAGGTATGCCCGGATCTTTCGGAAACCTGCTAGCTGTGAATATCACCGTTCCTGGCCTTTCTCCCAGATATCCTCAGGTGCATTGTATTGCCGATGGGTCTGTCTGTCAAGTCACAACTTGTGAAGCTGAGGTAAGTATTTCGAGAATTCTTTGAAGATCAATATTGATTAACGTAATCAGATCAATGCTGCATCTACCCTCACCGCCTTAACACTCTCAACTCTCTTCAACCTCAAGAAAACTTACTTCCTCATTGGTGGCATCGGCGGAATAAACCCCAAGCAAGGAACACTAGCTGACGTCGCTTTCCCAAAGTACGCCGTGCAAGTAGCTCTTCAATACGAGATTGATGCCCGCGAGATTCCGCAAGACTTCAGCACCGGCTACTTCTCCTTTGGCACAGACGCTCCAAACGAATATCCCCTAAGCATCTACGGCACCGAAGTATTCGAAGTCAACGAAGCGCTCCGTGACATCGCCGTCAGCTACGCACGAACAGTTAAACTCAACGATTCCACTGACGCCATCGCTTACCGTACCTCCTACAACTCAGATGATCAATCGTATAACAAAGCGCTTAGAACTCCATCCATCATCACATGCGACGTCGCGACCAGCGACGCCTGGTTCTCGGGCCGAATGCTTGGTGAAGCATTCGAAAACACAACAACACTTTTAACGAACGGTTCCGCAACATACTGCATCACAGCAATGGAAGATAACGCCACGCTCGCCGCTCTCCTGCGCGCGTCCATGCGCTCCACCGTCGATTTCTCACGCATCATCATCATGCGCTCCGGGTCCAACTTTGACCGACAACCGCCCAACAGCAGTGCCATCCACAACCTCATCTACGCCAACCAAGGCGGTTTCGTGCCAGCCATCGAAAATCTGTTTATCGCCGGCAATCCTATTGTTAAGGGTATTTTAGCTGACTGGACGCTGAGTTTTGAGAAGGGCATCGCGCCGACGAATTATGTGGGCGATATTTTCAGGACTTTGGGTGGAAATCCGGATTTTGGACCGGGGGAGATGGAATTTGGGGTTGGTGGGTATAGAGCGGTGCATTCGATGGCAGATGGGAATATTGGTAGACGAGGGTTAGAGGAGAAGAGGAATTGGCGTGATAAGTATCGAGGACTGAATGCTGGGTTGGGGAAAGTACCTGGTACCTGAGCTGTGAGTAGACAGCCTTATGAAAAAGAGTATATAAGGGGACTCAGATATGGCTTGGGTGTCTGTTGAGGAGTTCTGCGGCTGCATGAAGAGTTTGTTCCATTGCAAATGGAATTTAGACTTTCAATATCAGGGTTGTTGTGGCCATTCGTGTTTTGTTGCACCTCATCATATTTGCTGCTTGACGATGACAGTGCAGGTTCCGTTATATCCTCTTCCAGTAGTCTTTCCCGAGCACGAACCCAGATCAAACAAGCTTCTGAAACTTTGGCCCAACCCAGCCCAGGGAACTCACACAACCGCATTCTCTCGCAAGAGATTTCCCTTTCAAACCCGCCAACCTTCATAACAGTCTCGCTATTTCCCTTATCAGAAACCCAAGTATATATACACTGGCGCCAAGCCTCTGCTTGTGACCGAGAAAGCTGACCTCTTGAGACTCTTCAGACCCCCGTGGCTTGGCTGAGCACACACCAAGACGACCCAATCCGCAAAGCCAGTGACAAAACCGACTAGCATCATTCTCCTTGACTACGAACTTGGTCTAAAAACTCTAACCCCCCTCTCACCTAGAACTAAGCGAGATAGCTTGGTTAGTCGCTGGCCACGCTGGATATGCTTCAACACTTGATGCAGATGAAAATTGCGAGTTAGAATATAGAGCATAGGTGATAGATGATTGTATTATTTGATTTGAAGCTTTTAGAGAATTTGAGGCTGCCAGCCATTTGTTTTGTATCCTGTATCCGCCGAGCTCCCTGACAACACCTTAACTTTGAAAATTAATAACGAAATGTCTACTAATTGAAACCTCTATAAATCTTAATTTCATAGAGGAATTAGAGCTCTATCCTTCATATGATCAGGTATAGGCCGTTTAATCATGTAGAGGGGCTGTGGCACAATACGCAAAGTGAGAGTGTGGTCCAAAAGAGCTGATGATGTCTATCCCTCCAAATCTCACTCGAAACATCTCCGTCTATAGCGAAGACTAGCAAGTAGCGTCTGATATGCTTAATACTCATTGACCTAGCTAAAATCCCATAATAATGATCAAGTTCTAAGTATTCTGGCTGGTGTAAAATTGTCTCTCAAAGTGATAGGTCCAGACTTCGAGAAATTGTGAATAAACAACTCAATTGCAATTGTGGGACGGCCAACGCGTTCAAACCCTTTCCAATCACCTGACCCTGAAACTTTACAAGGCAAAGAAGCTACGACTACGTGGAAAATTCGACTCCCCAATGCGTTGGCTCGTGATTCTGGTACGATATCGCTAAGGACGAATTCTAAGAACTCGATTTCCCAGGCTTGCGGACGGAAATGGAAGAAATAATGGGCGATACTTGGGAGCTTAGCAAAGCATAAGACTAGGTCAAGGTCTACAAAGGTTGGATCGAAGTCAAGAGTCACGAAATCAAAGTGTAAAATGCTCCGCTCCCAGTCATTAAATCCCGTTCGGAAACACGATCACGATACTCGAATCGCATACCACAATTTGCCTATAGGACCGCGTCAATTGCAACGAAATTTGAAGGAATATACCAAAGGAGGAGCTCGATATACAAAGCCCTATGTGAATAAGGTGATTTTGGAGAACTTCGCTGAAAGAGCGGAATACCGTTCAGACCACGTCTGGAAGCCCCTTTTTGGATTTTTTCGATCACATCATATATACAGATGAAATGCACGTGGATCCTACAGCGCAGGCAAGCAATAGAATTACTCGTGAGTAAGGAACGCGTGAGGAGGGGGAGATTATTGAAGAAAGGCCTCCGTTAGAGGGTGTCTGGTTTCACGTTACCGCGTGGATGAGTTGGTGAGGAAAAGCAAACAAAGTGGAGTTTCACACTGGCGAAGAAGGCAAAATTGATCGTCCTGCTCATTCCGCAAAGCATCGTCAGCGACCTACAACTGACACAGAAGATGAATGACACCGTCGAGAACAAGAATGGGAAGCTGGGAAGCCTCACGAGGTTGAAGTGAAAGTCAAAGACGACGCAATAATTCAAAAGTGCTATGTAGACCGAGTTTTACCTGTCTACGTTCAACCGATTGAGTCTATGCTAGAGATTGAAGATAAATCGTGGCTTTTACAAGAGGATGGCGACACTTCTCACGGAATGTGGAGGCCTCTCTCAGGAGTACAGAGAAGCTCACAATATACAAAACTTATATCACCCTGCGCAAGGCCCTGATTGTAATCCAATTGAAGGTATTTGGGCTATTCTTAAGCAAAGGTTTCGAAAAAGGGGGTTTGTGTGAGGCCAAACCTCGAATAGCTCAAAAGGTATGGGTTCTGAAATTCAATTAAAAAGTGCATAGGGAATCAGCATGCTGCGGATTCCCTCCCTACCTATGTACATACATAAGATCCACCAAATGTTCTAGAGAACTTGACTTCTGACAAATGCAAAGGAAAAGTGTAGAAAAGTATAGAACCTCTTGTGGAAATAATACCACTCTGGCATTCTTGGCCTTGGCGGCAGTGCTTAGCGAGGGCCTTGGCCCGAGCACCCAAATGGATTCCAACCCTTAAAGTTTGATGCTGAAGAGGAAATGAAGGAGGCTATTCACGAGGAGGGGACAATATCACAACGCAAGAAATACGAGATCGCATTGCTGATATATTCGGGAGATGCTCCGAGCCAGAAAGAACAGGTGGGAAACCAATTAGAGGTAATAAGTGGTGATGTTGTATTGTAAAACAGACAAATATTGATTTTGAAGCTTATGATTTTTGGTGAGATTGGCCCGCGCGCACGGAACGTTGACAACGCCTGTGGGTTTTCGTGTTCTTGCTTCATAAGTGAAAATTACAGGGCACAGGGTCTGTCAGAATTGACTGCGCTGGGGTCACCACATAATCGATCAATTGCTACTATCAAGCATATTACCACAACGAAGACCTAATTCGCTTCCCTTTAAGTTTTTGGACACGTTTACACCTCTATGGCATCTTTCTGACGCGTTTTAGGATTTGTTGGATCGTAATAGGGTCTCATTCCCTCTGAATTGCCGCCTTGAACTCGGCAACTTTCTTCCAAGCTCCACCACGTAATCGTTGCTTAACTATCTGCCAACAGGCCTCTATCGGATTTAGATCTGGTGATTATGCTAGGTGGTAAAGTATTTCGAGCTCTGCATTACGTTTGAGACGAGCACACGGGTGTCGGTAGATGCATTACCGCGGGATGGATCTCCATCCTCTTGGAGGCGAAAGCGATGACCATAGCGCTCTTCTAAGGCCGTAAACTCTTTGATGTGCTTGGGAAGGATCTCCTTAGCGTAGAAGTCTTGGAATATTGCGTTGCCTTTAGGTATAACCTCCGCTTCTGGCTATGCAGCTTCCCATGACTCTTTTACTTCTCTATACTCTTCATCGGTGTGTTACTTAATTCTTTTTGGATTCCGTGGTGTATAGCTCTTTTCCGATGGTTCTTTTGGATCTGTGTAGGAAAATGAGAGGACCTTTGTGGTTGTAAGAGACTCTAGCAGCGCAATGGATCGTGACGTCTAAAACAGAGGGTTTAGTCTCTCTGAAATTCCTCTCTTGACCTGGACAACGCAGCTCGTATTTCGCTTTGTTTGGAGCTTCACGGATTGGAAGTGGACTTCATCCGTAAACCATACATATTGCCAGAAGCCGGTAAGAGTCTCTTTATTGTGTTCTTCGCGGTATTTGACGCGTTTCGGCTTGTTTCTCCAAGAGACCTCAGTAGTATAAGGCCTTTTGAACCGATGAGCACCACTCCGAGCTGTATAGCGTTGAATAGTACGCGTAGAAGGCTTATCTTCTAGTAGTTCTGCTTGCTCTTCATATGGCTTTACGTGGATGGGATCGTCCGGGTCGGTTACCCTCATTACATCAGCTGCAGATACTAAGCGCTTCCTCCCAAGTCTAGAGAAGACCTTCCTCGCCTTTCTGCGAGCAAGACACGCAACTTATTCGCGTTGTTCAAGCTGACTATGCGCTGTAGAAGGAATTGGTAATTAGTCGCTTGCAGACTTGGCCAACAGACGAGTCTTTCTCTTTAGTATCATATATATCAAAGAAACGAGCGCGTTTAATAGCATCGAATTCACTCCTGGCAGATCTCTCAGGAGGTGTTGACTTGGCCATATTTGCTTAAAAAAAATAAAAAAATAAAAAAGTACGTTGGAAAGATGTTTGGTTGATGTTTTGATGTGGGTGGCGCCTGTGTAGTCAATCCGACAGACCCTGTGCTGTTTTTGGAATGGCAGCTCGGCGGATACGAAGTGCCTCGGCACTCGTACATACGTACGCCCGCTGTCAGAAAAAGAACCCACTTTCTCGTCCGTAAACACCACACCGATTCACCGACCCGGCGGAACTTTTTTACACTTTTCTTTCACGAGCCTCTTTCAGTCGCCTTCCTTAAGCGAATATTGTAGGGCTATCTCCGTATAGGCTTGCATGTGCGAGCGTGTGGATGCGAATAGTCCATGGTCCGATCGAGATTGGAAAATGTATACTGTATGGGTATCCATTCGCTGGTATTTTGAGGTGTAGTCGGTGAAGCCGAGGCAGCTTGATGGATTGTTTTACTGGGAATGTCAACTGGTCTGTTTATTTGTCGGAGAATTGGGAGCGGTGCTTGTAAAGCGCCGACTTGGACATGGCGTGCGTAGGGGTAAATGTCAGGGCAACTGGCCAAGCTGAGTCAATGTAGCGGCCGTGAGAAGAAACGTTATTGTCGTGAGATGCAAGTACAAGTATCTGTGAATGTCCAGCCTTGTGAAGCACTGATACAAAATAATTAATCACAACATCTACCTGGCAACCGCGACTGTACTTATCGCAATATTTTTACCCAGAGGTCCATCCTCTACCTACCAATTCTTGACTCAAACACTTGAGACCTGAGAACTATAAACACCGACATGCCAACGACCCTAGAAGAAACAAAACCTGAGGTGGCAAGTGCTGATGCTCTCTTTGCCATCAACGGAGATGAGCGTGGTACTAGGACGTCAGCAGCTTCCTCGTACATTGAGAAGGACGCTGCACAGGAGGAACTTGATATTGAGTCACCATCAGAAAGCGACCGCGAGCCTGAGAAGAGCTTAGGCTGGGACTCCAAAGATGATATTGCAAATCCCAAGAATTGGTCGCTTGGAAAGAAGATATTCCACACAACCATACCAGCTTTATATGGTTTCGTCATGTAAGGCTCTTCCACACTCCCTTCCCAATGCAGTTGCTAACCCGTCACGCAGCTCCGTCGGAACATCCGTCTACGTTCCAGCAATCCCATACATCATGCTAGAGTTCAACGTCTCCCGCGAAATCGCCATCCTGCCTCTCTCGTTATACACACTCGGCTTCACCATCGGTCCTGTCATCAGTGCTCCGCTCTCTGAACTATATGGCCGCCGGATTATCTACTGGACTACCATGCTTCTCCTGGTGGTCTTCACCGGTATAGCAAGCGTCTCAAACAGCATCGGTATGCTCATCGCTTTCCGATTCCTCGCTGGCATGGGTGGATCCGGTGCTCTCGCCGTCGGTGCAGGAACGATCTCGGATCTCTGGGACATGAAATCTGAAGCTGGACGCGCAGCACTGTTCTACACCATAGCACCTTTCCTCGGCCCTACCTTGGGACCACTGACTGGAGCATACATCATCGACCAATACCACAATGACTGGCGCTACACCATTTATGTCATCATGATAATTGCTGCACCAATCGCCTTCATGGCATGCTTCATGAAAGAAACGTCCGGATCACGAGTTCTGTACCTCCGCTCAAAGAACTCCATGGACACTGTTGCACATATCGAAGATGACACGATGCTTTTGATATGCAAACTCAAGGCATCTCTCCTTAGACCTGTTCAGATGATGTTTCTCGAGCCGCTTGTCGCTTTGCTGAGCATTTATACCGCATTTGCTTTCGCCATGATGTTCTCGTTCTTTGGATCCTACAGTTATGTCTTTATCAGCGTCTACGGCTTCGACCAGAAGGAAGTCGGTCTCACATTCCTTGGTATACTGGTCGGTTTTCTTCTTGCCATCGCATCTTTTGGTATCTTCAACGCCACGCTCTTCCGAAAAGCTGGTATCAAGGCCAAGGGGCGACCGGCTCCTGAACACAGGCTCTATGCTTCGATGCTTGGTAGTATCATGCTACCCATCGGTCTCTTCTGGTTTGCATGGTCGCCACGAAAGGATGTCCATTGGATCGTACCTGTTCTAGGAGGCGTACCTTTTGGATGGGGCTGTCTAGCAATCTTCATCTCAGCCATCACCTACATCGTGGAAGTCTACACTGCTGACATCTCAGCTTCGGCTGTTGCCGCCAACGGTATCCTTCGCTACTGTTTCGGTGCCGCATTCCCACTGTTCACCTTGCAGATGTATGAGAAGCTGGGTATACAATGGGCTGGAAGCTTGTTCGGATTCGTTGCACTTGCTATGTTGCCTGTTCCTTGGGCCTTCTTCAAGTACGGAAGTGTGTTGAGAAAGAGATCGAGATACGAGACTAGAGAATCTTAGCATTAGGAGCATGGGGGAATATTAATGCATAGCGATGGAGTTGATCTTGGTGATTATGAGCATATCGACTGGCATGGGTTTGAGCAATAGAAGTGGTATGAGCATTTAGACACCAACATCATGAGTATATAGACTGGCATGGGTTTGAGCAACAGAGATGGTTATGAGCATTTAGATTGGCGTGGATTTGAGCGATGATATCTGATTGGACAATGAAATTGAATAATATACAAGAAAATTATTCTACGTGAATCAACAACTTTATATTTCTCCAGTCTCTGAGAGAACTTGGTCTGGGCTGTCCAAGATGATTCAACGCCGTGTACACTTACAGTCAAACTCCTCAGTTGGGTTTTGCTGTATGGAAGTGTCAGACGGTCTGAGACCAGCGAGCTTATGTGACAGATACTGCATAGCGCATAGCATAAAGGTTCATTCCAAACCAAGGCAACTCGCAGAGAAAATAGGGTTGGGCAAGCTTCAGGAGAACACAATCTGAGAACAATGAAATGAGATAACTCTCCTTGACGACGCCTACTTGGTGGATGAGTTGTGATCACCTGGTCCTGTGTAGCTAGCTATATTGCAATGGAATGTGGCCTGACTGATGCATCGTATTGTTCTCTCAACGAATAAGGAGCATGCCACAGTTGCTAGCAAGAGAGATGTTATGAATACCCTATGTGGAAGAAGCTGGAAGAAGGGTTCGCGCCAAGGGTTTACGGCTCAAAGTTTCGCCGACGCCGACCAATATCATGCTCTTGGTGTAAGATCAATGTTTGAATTTTGGAACTATCCTGGATTACAAGCGATGATTGTACGGTGCTCACCTCGAGGGAGCTTGCCAATTGATTCATTGAGTACGATATGCCGGGCTTGCTTTCGCCAATCAATCAAGCCAGCAACGAGAGAATCTAGAAGGCAATATTCGAGGACTGCAAAGTCAAAAACCGCCGTCTTCTTGTCAAGAGGAAAGTTCCAGGAGACATACTTCTCGTCAAATAGCAGAATTCTGATAAGTAAGACCGCGCGAGAAGATGTACATTGGAGTGTAGGCAAAGATGGCCGTCGCCAAGCTCCAACTGAGAGCACGAGGAGTGTAGACTCTACAAAAGTACTCGAAGACCCAGCAGTACTTAAGGAGCTCCCACATCGAAGGAGGCAGAGGGAGAAGAAAGAGGCAGCTGAAACAGACCTAGTTCTTCCTCCCAATGCGTCTACAACACTCGCACAAGAGGCAGAAGCTGCACCATCGAATTCCCTACGCCGCCTTTTCCCAGTCCTTCTATCGCTCTCGAAACCCCGCCTCTCAGCTCTCGTCGTTCTCACAGCATGTGCCTCCTACTCTCTATACCCAGTCCCAGAATTGCTTTCGCCATCAGCTACAGATGCGCCGTCACTCAACACTCTCACTCTGCTATTTCTCACGTCTGGAACAGCGCTATGCGCAGCTAGCGCGAATACGTTCAATATGCTCTACGAGCCCAAATGGGATGCTATGATGTCGCGGACGAGGAATCGACCGTTGGTCAGAAGATTGATATCCAAGCGCGGCGCAGCCATATTCGGTGTATTGTCCGGAGTGGCAGGTACTGGCCTGCTGTACTATGGAGTGAACCCTACGGTATCGTTCCTGGGTGCATTGAACATTGGTCTATATGCTGCGGTATACACGCCATTGAAGAGGGTACATGTTGTGAACACGTGGGTAGGAGCTGTGGTTGGGGGTATACCTCCGCTGATGGGCTGGGCAGCTGGTGCAGGGATGTCTGCTACAGATGGAGGATGGCAAGAGCTACTTCTTGGAGAGCATAACATTGGAGGGTGGCTGCTAGGTGGACTGCTCGTTGCATGGCAACTTTCACACTTCATGTCGCTGTCTTGGTCGATACGGAACGAATACAAACAGGCTGGGTACAAGATGCTGTGCTGGGTCAATCCGGCAATGAACGGCCGTGTAGCACTTCGGTACTCGATCGCCGTCATACCTTTATGCGTCGGCTTATGCTACACTGGAGTAACGGAATGGTCATTCGCAGTTGCCAGTGCGCCAGTCAACCTGTGGATGGTACAACAGGCCTACAAATTCTGGAAGTACGAAGGAGCAAAAGGAAGCGCAAAAGGCTTATTTTGGGCTAGCGTCTGGCATCTCCCGGTAGTGTTGGTCCTTGCTCTTCTCGAGAAGAAGGGTATGTGGCAAAGAGCATGGAGAGCTGCAATCGGAGAAGCCAGTTTAGACGATGACGACTGGCTAGAGGAAGACGAGGAGGACATCGTTGTACCAACAAAGCACCTTGGACCATCATGCCATCAAAATGATGGACCAGATAAAATACATATGGAAGCTACGAATGTGTAGAGGGAATCGAGATGTATAAAGAGCATATAGGCGGAGTTTCGGAGCACAAGATCATGGATATTAGCCCAAGAACTGTACTACTACAGAAATATTTTACATTTTTCATTATCCTCATCCTTATCCTCATCCTCATCCTATCCCTTCAGTCGCTAACCGTCAGTGAAAACGCCGATTGCAGTTGCCCTTCAACTATCGCAATGTCCCAATTTTCCCGGCACGCAGCCCCCAACTCCGGGATCAGTGATGCGGCTGGACATCATGTCTCCCATTAATATCACGATTGAGTATCGTTCCCATTTCCATGCTAATGCTCGGCAGACGACTATGATGTCCATAGTAGCCATTCGTGCCATTCGTGCCATTACTCCTGCCAGAATGCTGAGACGCGCCATCTGCGTCAAACTCAGCCTCGAACTCGTCGCCTATTCCGGAATCGTCACCATACCCACCATTGACGCCGAGACTGTTCGTTTCGAGCGTTCGTTCTCTACGAACGCAAGCGCGAGCTGAGGTGGCCAGGTTCTTCAGGCCTTGTTGCATGCACTGTTCTTTTGTCAGTTGATGTGTCAAGGATATGTCAGGAGGGGTGAGACAAACCTTTGCTTCGACGACTTTCCATGACTCCCCAGTCTCCTGGGCAAGCCCTTGCCAGATCTCTCTGCGCATATTCATATAGGTCTTGGCTAGCAGCTCTAGCTTCCGGCCATCCCAATCATCTGCGCTCCGTTGGGTCATGAGCCGTTCATGTCTTTTACGACAAGCATTCGGACTCTTCCCTGGGAAGTAGCTTTGCTGAATTGGTGCCCAGTTCATGCCTTGAGCACGAGCTTGCATCAGTGCAGCATCATCTTGAGGACTCCATGCTCCAGACGAAGTTCGAATGGAAGTAGATGTGGGGGTTGTCTGAGGTAGAGACATTGTTGGGTATGAGAGTGGCTGCACAGGACCTCCAGTATTATATGACTGATATGATTGCTGAGGCATGCTCACAGGGATTGGAGCATTGTAGTAATGTGTTTGGATTGTCGGCCGCATCGCAGTGTTTGATGGATAGGATGAAGTGATGGGTGTCGAGGAGATAGGACTCATGCGGTAGTACCCCTGACTGAGAGAATAGTAAGAGCAGAACAGAGAGTGAAAAGTCATGCAATTCACTTACCTTTTGGAGGTACGGTGACCTTTAGGCATGGTTTGATCTCTATACATGAAGAATGAAAGGATGGAGAGAGAGAGAGAGATTATGATTAAGCCTCGCCTGCAAGACCGTAAAATCGATACGTGCGCGAAGGTGTGGGTATGGAACCTGACTGAGGAGGAAAAGTAAATCGAGCATGTATCGAATTCTTCGATACCGGGTACAAAGCAAAACTACCTAGCAAATGGATATCTAGAGGTGGTTGTCGTGAATGAGATGATAGGAAACAAAATGAAGTGATAGGAAAGGCGGCTCTGCAGAAAAGAGAAAGAGACCCGGACAAACCAGAGCGCGTCAAGCATTCTTTATACACATCGCCAGGTGGCCCCCTCAAAAACAAACGCAGTGGAGGAGAACGATTTGTGAACAGCACTTGATAGACGCTGGCTGTCCTATTTTCCGATCGTTTCTACCAGATGAAACACACGATCGATGTATCCATCAGAGTCGCCCCAGACTCATGGGTCGAAATCGCCTTCGCTTCCTCAGTAGGCGCGATATAGAGACTAGACATGTCTCCAGATCCATTTTTTTGGTTTTGAGGACCTCGAGGCATTGGCTGGGGGTCGAGTGCTGGCGGCTGTCTCATTACAGATTGTTGGCGGTTAATCGCGAGCGGCTCCCTAGGCCTCAAAAATAGAGACCTTCAGCCTTGTGGGATGTCGTTTAACGTTTGATGAAACAAAGGAAAAGTTACACATAAGTGCCGTATGGCGCGCGTTTAGCATTCTTGGGATTGTATGAGGGGCAGCGTTGGTGATGAAGAAGTTGGTGTTTTGAAAGCTGGATAATCTCCATGTGATATGCACGTGACATAATTCAACACACATCTCATGGATGGCACTTCAGTGTTGCTTTGACCAATCTACGAGGTTCTCTTGATTACTTCTGTCGATGCTTTAGACTGTCACTTCTATTTGTAGGATCGCAATGAAAGAATGAAAAAGGGATGTATTCGCTTATTTCTCGCTACTGTACAAACCTCATGCTCTACCCAGATACCGTAACAACACCAATGCCATTGATCAGTTCGTCTTGCGATTCACGTCTTTAAGCGACAGATTGAAACCAAGATTGTCGGCCTGAAGGAGTCAAGCATATCAAAGTATCTCGCGTCCTTTTCTAATTCTCTTCTCCCGACAGATGGGCGGTGGCACTAATTTTTGTCGCAAAGTCTTCTCGAGTACAGCTGCTGTAGTCGTGACCCAGGTAATATATTGAGTATTATGGGGCACTCAGTAAGATGAACTCGAGACGTGCTTCTGCTGTTTCAGATTTTGATTCATGCTGTACTGTAAGGGTTGGAACCCATTTGGGTGCTCGGGCCAAGGCCCTCGCTAAGCACTGCCGCCAAGGCCAAGAATGCCAGAGTGGTATTATTTCCACAAGAGGTTCTATACTTTTCTACACTTTTCCTTTGCATTTGTCAGAAATCAAGTTCTCTAGAACACTTGGTGGATTCTTCATGTAGATAAATAGCGAGGGAATATGCAGTATGCTGATTCCCTATGCACTTCTTAATGAATTTTAGAAACCACACCTTTTGAGCTATTCGAGGTTTGGCCTCTCACGTGCAAAGCTTCATAATTTGATTTAAGAGGCTCAGGATCTTGCCCTTCGCCAGAGTTATCATCCCGAGCTAGATTCTGAGACTCTGCAAGAGATCTCACAATATCTAGCTCCTCTAGTATGTCCTCCACGAGCTCACTTCCAGGGTTGATAAACTCTGCTGCCGTAAGAATTTGCTCAATGACTCCTACTTGTAGCCGCCGCAGTCCTTCTGCTACAGTCTCTTCAATTTGTTCCAGGCCAGAATATTCTCTTCTTAGTGGGCCAAAAGGTGAAATATAGGGGAAGAGAATGTGAGGCCAAATCTCGATAACTCAAAGGTAAGCTTTCAGTGTTGAACTATGAACATAAGAAGTACATGAGGAGCAAGTACAGGCGCGAACTCTTGCTTCTTATATAGACGAGAAAGAGCGTCGTAGAATCCTCTAGATGTAGCAAAGAAACAGAGAGAAAAACATAGAAGCTTTGTGAGTAAGGGCACGTGATTAGCCCGAGACTCAACATGGGTTCTAACCCTCACACTCTCGTCATATTCTCCGGCTAATCGCGTGTCCCTTGCTCTCGAGTAGCACGGCCTTGAGCTTGAGAGGTAGGGTCGATATGAGCTTCGTCTGTATAGACTATATGGTCCCAGAAACTAACATTAGTATCGTATAGATGTTGTAAACCGTACGTAGCTCGTTCGGTAGCGTTTTTGTCTGATATAATTTCTTAACGAGGCACACTTATATCGACCTCCCCCGTAGGTTGATTCATTGATATTCCGTTGTAATTGACGTGTATTGATAGGCAAGTAGTGATATGAAAATTTCGCCTCGTATGATTGTTTACGAACCGGATTTCGACTCGGGGAACAGAGCACCTTTACCATGTCCTTTGTAACCTCTGACTTGCGGCCGAGTGTCGTAGATCTTGATCGTGATCTATAATTTGCTCCCTCGCCTTGGATCTTATATTCGTCTTGCCATCTTCGAGCTGTAGTCTCTGAAATACCATTTGCTCCCCCAATCTTATAAATCGGCTTTATCCGACCCTCTCGAGCTAAGTCGTGATAGAATCGGGTTTTCCTTCGAATAGTAGCTTCTTTACCCTTCAAAAGCTCAGGGCTAGGCGTGCGGAACGGATTCGATCTTGCTGGTGTAGCCATCGTGACGTGTCAAATTATTGTTTTGATATTTTGATAAATTATAACTTATCGTGAGTCCTGATTTTGGTGTTTTGGAGGGGGCGGAGTCATCCGCCGGGAATTCTGGGCGACTGATACATTGGCACCCAGGTGACCAATCTTAGTCCACGTACTTGCACTCCGTCCTGTGCAGGCAGGCCAATAAGTAAGTAAGTCAGTGATCAGTTCAGATAAATTTTAAACTGTTTGAGTGATCTACTTGCTCCAACTGAGTGACTTGACTGATCAGCTTGACGTCCACTTGCAATCAGTTGAACTTCAAAACGCGGAGGTGCACGAGCTACGTTACCTAGGTGAAGACGGGTCCTTAAAGAAGACATAAGAACCCAAAAGAGCCTTCACAGAAGGCCTATAGACTTCGCAAGCTTCGTAAGACAATGTAGCAAAGCAAAGACGAATATACGAAGGAGGTAGAGGCGTGGAAGTCAGCACAGCCAGAAGCGAAAGAGTTATACCTAAAGGTAATACAATGTCACGAGTGTTTTTTGCCATGGAGATCCTACCAAAGCATATTAATAAGACCAAGGCCTTAGAGGAGCGTTATTACTACCATTTTTGCCTTCAAGGAGATGGTGAGGTAACTTGAGCACGAAGCTGTTAACGAAGGAAGCTACAAAGATCATATACTAAGAGGTTCCTCCTTGCGAGCTCCTCTCGCAGTGTGACATAGTCACTACGACACGTGCTTAGGGTGGAGGCTGCAGGGATACAGCTGATTTAGAACTAGTGCAGTACAGTTCAGTAGAGCTTTGTGGATAGGGGCGGTTCTTCTCTTTCTCTTCTTTTCTCTTTAGCTTATTATTCTATAATACTCAAGTCACGTTTCTTTGCAGCTTTAGCTCTTAGAGACGCTCGTCACACACAGGTCTCACAGTCACGTGATAATGTCCATTCCGTGAATTCCCTGCTTTATTTCCTCCTGTAGGTGACCACCCAGTAGTATGTACATGTGCAGAGTACTTTCCCCAAAGTTCTACTGTGACAGAGTCGCTGAGCCTAAGGTCCTTGGTAGCGTGATTCCTAGATCGTGACAGGTAATCCTTCTTATGGGAATGATCTGTAAACAAAGATCTCTAGATTCTTATGCACCCTGCAAAATCCTCTGATCTAAATCCTATCGAGGCTTGTTGGCAGATAACAAAGCAGACGTTACGTGGTGTGACTGACAACACGTACGTTTTTCGGTCTTGGCAAGTCACGTTTATGAATGCCTCAGGCACGAATTCGGGAGCTAAGGATATGAGCTTTGGAGCGGTGTCTCTTCTCCTTTCTTTTCTTCATCATTTTTGTTATCCTTCGTGCTTGGCCAATATGTAGTGCAATAAACAGATCCATGAGTTCTCTGCTCGCACAATGAGTTCTCCCAGCCAACGACGCTGAAAACAAGCGACAAGCAATAGATGCATAGGATTGACCTTGGTTAGTTGTACCTGACTAGTAGCACGCCAAAAGGCTGTAGCGTCGGACAGTCATGGAATTTAACAAATGACATGGCGGTGATGACGCAGCTGAGGCCAGAAGAAGCCAGATAACATGCCACGACGCGTAGAATTCAGCCTATTGACTGATCAGGCTTGTCCTGGTCCAGCTGAAAACAGAAACAAAAGAGTTTACATAGTGAAGTTAATGGTTTTATAGGTTTGCTGATCCGATATAATCTGGGAAAGAGGAGTGATATGCTTCGAGCGGCTCGAGTATTTATACCAGAAGAACATCGAGGAGCTATAATATAATAGAGCAGCATGGCATTCCCAGTATACATGAAGCTTTTTGAAATGGTCTGGGCTTCAGTCTTCCATGTATCAAGAAAATCAGGGTCCAGTGTTGTCGGACAAAGATCAACAGATTCAAGCTGCTAATCCATATTCGGATTCTATGACGTTGGCTCACACTAGCTTATTTCGATGATCAGTGCGCAAGCTTAAACTCTTCTACCCCTCGTCCCCCGACTCCTCGACCGATCATAAACAAAATAATCCTCACAGAAAGCAACTGTACTCTAATCTTTAAGATACCCATTTGCAATTTGATCATCAGAACACAACATCGCCATCATGCACCGCACATACTCCATGAGACAATCGCGGGCACCAACTGTAAGCTCAGCCTCGCGATCAACAACATCGCATCAACCAATTCTATAGTCCGACAGAAGCTGATGATATGAATGCAGGCCTCGCAGCTACAGAACCCTCCTCCACCAACCAGCAGCACAAAGTCGGGAAGACTCTTTGGAAAGGGTGGACTCGGTGAGCTTTATATTACACCTACCCCTCAAATGACGTTTGCGACCATCAAGAACACCAACCGGACTCGTCGGGCAAGCAGCTGCGTTGCGCCCAAGCATGGCAAACTGAGAAAAGCATGGTAGTCTCGATCAACTGTTCTGCTTGGTCTGCCTCGTATGAGCTTGCTGACGACGCCCGGCCGATTATGCCGCGAATCGAAGAACTCTGGGTCGCACCGATTTGTGGAGCAAGGAAGAAATGGGAATCAAGACACAGTGCTAACACAATCCAACAGGACATGCCCTACGTCACAATGCCGCCGGTCGATTCGGCCCAGATCTCGCGAAGAAGCTCTCCCAACTGGTGAAGATGGAGAAGAACGTCATGCGCAGCATGGAGCTTGTTGGTCGTGAGCGCATGGAGGTTGCCGTAAGCAATTCAATCATCGGCGACTAGATAATTATACTGATGATTTGCAGCAACAACTGTCCATCTGGGGTGAGGCATGTGACGAGGATGTCTCTGATGTCACCGACAAGCTGGGAGTCCTACTGTACGAGATAGGCGAGCTCGAGGATCAATATGTTGATCGTTACGACCAATACCGTGTTACCATCAAGTCTATCAGAAACATCGAGGCTTCAGTTCAGCCCAGCAGAGATCGTAAGCATTCTATTCAGGAGCCCAGGCATATTCGTTTCTAACAATTGCTAGGTAAGCAAAAGATCACCGATCAGATCGCACAGCTCAAGTACAAGGAACCAAATTCCCCAAAGATCGTCGTCCTCGAGCAGGAGCTGGTCCGTGCAGAGGCCGAATCTCTGGTTGCTGAGGCCCAACTCTCCAACATCACCCGTGAGAAGCTGAAGGCAGCCTACACCTACCAATTCGATGCTCTACGTGAGCACTGCGAGAAGCTCGCCATTATTGCCGGCTACGGAAAGCACCTTCTCGAGCTTGTTGACGATACCCCAGTTACTCCAGGTGAGACCCGCCCAGCCTACGATGGGTTCGAGGCTTCCAAGGCCATCATTCAGGATTGCGAGGATGCCCTCACCAACTGGGTCTCAGCCAACGCCAAGGTCAGCAGCAACTTAAGCACTCGTGCCCGCACCCTCAGCCAGCGTAGACGCAAGAACATCCGGCGCAACAGTGAGGGACATGATCTCTCTGGACAGGACGGTCAGGCATTTGACGAGCAGCACACCTCCGGAACTTGGGCCCCCGCGCACAAGGATGAAGAATTTGAGAGCGAGGATGAGGATGATCGGGCACCTAGCATCCAGGAGAGCGCTATGAATGGCGAAACGAGAGGTAGACAGGAAGTTGTCGTATAGGCATCTGGATCACTTACGATTGATACGATGTGGTAATTAGTAATACAAGGGTTCGGGTTTTGCGGGACACAAACGGAATGATATCTCTGTACTTATAGTCTTCGCTGTCGGCTGCGATATGATTTCCTAAATTGAGAATTTACCGAAAAGAACATGTACTCTTCAATATTCAGCACGTTCTTTGAAGGATTCAACAAGTCTTCCATAGCAATTCGAAAACTTGCTTGCTCATACGCTGGACTCGTACATTTACTAATAAGCCGCTTGCCGTGGCTGTTTATATCCTATTCCATCCACCACTCACCGGCAAACTTATTGCCATTCCAGTATTACTTCAAGCCAATGCGATCACCAACTACAAGTGACAAACGGCGCTAGAGGATTCTGAGGGAGAAAGGTAAAATGAATATACATTTAATACGCTAGTGTTTACACAAATCTTGGAATGGAAAAGGGGAAGAGAAAGCTATGGTGGAGACTGCTGGCTGCCAACACACTAGGTACATGAAGAAGAATAGTAAGAAGTGCTTTGGAATGAGATATTGCGATTTCATAAGCGAAGTGAAGGGAAAGTTAGTAGGTGCTCCAGCAGAAACACAGCAGCGGCTTAAATAGGAATCACTTGATAGATTCCAGCTCCCGTCTACATCTACTGTCTTGGCCTCCCCAGGTTCTCGTGTTGGTTGGCAAGCTACAAGAGCGAGTGCGAGATATCGAGGAAGGTGAAGATGCTCCAGAAGTTCCACGGTTGGTCTAGAAAGATAGATGTTGGTGTGTAACAGAGAGGCCATGTCTGAGATGACGATACTGCCGGCTGAGAGAGGAGGCGATGATAGGTGAGTTATTCGTCCTTGCTGATTATGGTTGCTGATGCTTGCTGAAGTGTCAGAGTGAGAGAGGGAGGGCCCGCACGGAACCGTCAACACTGCCAATGCTAGCTCCTGAGAATGAGGACCGTACCCCAGCGAGCACTCTGGCCGATGGCATTGCTGCAATGGCCAGTTCAAGCAGAAGCACTGAAGCAGTAGAGCCATCTGCAATAATTCACTTGGTATATGCCGCCCCGCCCCCCAGATAACTTGAGATGCCAACATTAAACACTTTGACTAGCGCATACTTCGTGTCCTGGTCTAGGTTGAGGTGTTGTGTGATGTCTAAGGAGCAGAGATTTGTGTTCACTGTCGACATATTTGAACCTCTCCAGTTATTTTTGGCTGACATGACCTACCTTCCTGACTTAAATTCTTCTCCCAGGCAGCACACTTACAAACATAGCTGACGCTTCCTACTGTGTACCACGAACGTAGGCTGCCGAGTGAGTGCTGAACCAACATTGGAGAATATCAAATTGTAAAAATGGGACACGAATACGATGAATACGTTCGAGATTCTCATTCATCTATCTCTCCTCTCCTCCTATATCACCATATCTCTCCTTAACCACTTCTCTCTCTCCCCACCGCATATAAAAGCCGCATATCTAGAATTACACCAACCCTAATCTAAGCCAAGGGAGGGAAACAGAACAGCGTGCTTTTCCATATGCCCAGAAATATATATGAAAAGGAAAACAAAACGTTCGCAAGCCAATTTTTCATCGCAAATGCTGACCGACCGCCGAATAACACCTCCCGTGGGAGGCATGGACCTCATTTTTGTAAGCAGGCATATATGGGATATCTCTAATATGTATACATAGGTGAAAAAGGGCAAACAAAGATAGTTAGAAAATGATATTTGTGCAAAATGGGGTATCAACATAAATCGTGAAGGTGTATGAGGATGGAGTTGGTCGGTGAAGTGGTTGCTAAGTGTATGTGACTGCAATGAGAATATGCTGGCGTCGTCTGGCGTCATCTAGCCTGTAAGTTGACGCCTAGGTAACAATATTGATGACCCAAATGCATGAGAAATGGCCTGCTTAACATCAGACGAGTCTTGAGCTTGAGCCCTCAAGACCGAGAGCCCCATCATGCTGTTGGTGTATAGCGAGCTGTGAGCTGTACTATCTGTCATCAACTGATTCTCCATCTTGTTGTGATGCTAGGCTTTGGTTCTGCTCCAGCCCTTCTCAGAAGAGTACGGCACTTCACGAGCCTCCTGCCCATATCCACCATCGTAATCTTCAATCGGGAGTTGCCTGTCACGTTGGCGATGTGGATCTGGTTGCTCGTATCCTCGATCTTCTTCTGCATCTCCTCTAGAATGCTGACGCCGTTCACAGTACAGAAGTTGACCGCTGCCTTCCTACGGCCTTGGTGCGTGAGGTGTAGTATGTATTCCAGAATCTCATCAAAGCCGCGAGTGGCAACATTGAACATGAGAGAGTTACCCTCTGGCCCGAGTGCATGTAGGGCCTCTGCTTGCCGAGGGTCATCGCCCGGAATGAGGAACTTGAATAACTGCGCAGTCTGGCTTGGGGATTCTGGGGTTCGCTCATCATCATTGTTGCACCGGGAGAGTGCCACCAAGGCATGGGCCGGAGTCATACCCGTTTCATCTGGTCCATAAATATCTCGATCGTTGGCACAAGCGCAGATCATCTGATCGAGGTATGAGTTGGAATGAGCGTTGATCCCGTTACATATACTGCATTGATAGTAGCCGGCGTATGACAGACCTCGAGCACCTCTGGCGATATCGTGGAAGCCATATCTCTGTATGTTTTGTGGGCTTTGTGAAATATAAATTTGCACCTCTGATATTCCAGCTTGGATTTTCTCGAAATCCAAGCTGGACTCTGACTTGATTTTTAATGAGGCTTCGTGCATCATTCGAACGGTGTTGCGTCCTTTGGTGTCCAACGCACGCAATTGTTGCGGGGCGAAAGGGAACACATCAAGTACCCTTCGGTACATTTCTTGCTCCAGTGGATGCTGGAGAAGAGCGTGTAATGGCGTCCTATAATTGATATCGCGTTGAATAAGCAAGCCATGTGTTTCACCCCGATCTTTGAACCACCCCAAAAACCCAGTCAGTTGTTCTCCAAGACCCGCGGGATTCAACACGTGAAGCGGATTCTGTCCAAACACATTCCGTGGCAAGTTGTCCTTCAGCTGAAACAGACTTGAGAAGTATTCGATCCCTACTCCGGCCGACATTAGGTAGTGAATTGGACAGTTCCCGGCGAAATCTATCCTTGACGTATCACGCAGCATTGTCATCGCTGTTCCAAACGTATCCACACCTATGCTGTGAGCATGTACCATTAAACTATGCCAGGGAGAGAATCCACATGTAGAGCAGCTGTCGAAAAGCTCATGCCATATCAAATGGCTGTGATTTATCTTGCAGGGGATGACTCTCAAGACTCCATTCCAGTATCCGGATATGGGTTCGTGAACGGGCTGCCTGAATTGGCAAATTTGCATGCTATATTGACTCGAGGCATACGGGCTGTTATTGTAGTGGCTGAAGTTGCTCATCGACGAGTTCGTGGTAGCTATTGTCGCCACGGAGCCCCGGTGGCTTGAGTATGCATCGTTGTACCGTGCGCGCGATGATTGCGTGCTCCCAGATGCATATGTTCCAGTTGTGGAAACCGACAGCCTGCTCAGCGGTCTGTCAAAAACCTCTTGTTGAACTTCTTGCTTGACATGGGACGGCAGAAAAAAGTCATGCGGTATAATTTGAGGAGCAGGCCTGGTCGGGGTAGGCATGTAAGGTGTAGGTGGTTGTGGTCGGTTGGGCGGTGAATGCTGTTGGGGTAGTGGTTGAAGTGGCCGGGCTGGCAACCTCTGTTGAGGCATAGCACTCAGGGCACCTGGAGATGGAACATAATTATCTTGACTCGTTATCAGCCCAAACAGCTCGCGTACCACATGTTCTCGCTCGAATCTATCTAGAGGGAATCGCCAGTCTCGGTAGCGATTTTGATATGTTTTGTAGCTGCGATAATATTAGATTCTGACCAGTACCTGATGATATCGATACGTACGACCACTCTAGCCGTGTCTTCATGGCATCCTCGATTTGTTTGAAACTGAGCATATTCATGTAATGTCGAATGAGCTCCGGCTGGTATTCCACCTCCCATTCTGGGTTTGTCCTGATCCCCTCGGGGTCGCGATAGCCTTGTATCCTACGACATTGCTCGTCTGATAGAGCGTAGCACTGCTCTCTCGAAGGAAGAGGCAGGTTTGGCGATGCCATCTCAAGTATATAAAGTTGTAAAGACTCTTATCTCCATCGAGGATGCCGTATCTCTTGACAAATCCTCCTGGCAGTGTCCTGTCTCATCGGGTTCGACCAAAACTTCCTAGCTCTTCCATCCGGGGAGGATCGGTATAACAGGTGACATGCAGGAATGTGCTTACGGAGTGCTGTATGTATATTTGGAGCTCCAAAATGTATATAGGAACCGACACTACTGCGTTTTCAAGGGGTGCGAGTTTGGTGCGCCGAGACGAATCGCCAGCGTCATGGGAGAATTCGATTTGGAAATTTGGATGTGTCAACAAGCCAACTCGCCAAAGATGTACTCGAACCAACAACAGAACATGAAAATACAAGTGCGAGAGGGCGGAGACAAGGACTTGGAAGATATGAAAAGAAGAAAGGTGAGAGAAGAGAAGAGCTGCGCAGGCACAATCCTACGAGAGGTGAGCTAGGGTAGGGTTCAGGGTAGCAAGTGGATAATGTACAAGCCCTTGTAAAGGTACCGATAGGGAGGTCCCTGTACCATGTCTTCACTGGAAGAGATGACTGGCAACACAAGACGAATTTGGTGGATTGGTTGTGGGGGCCTAGCTGTGGAGGCCTAGTTGTGGGGGCCCAGAGTCAAAAGAGAAAACTCTAGAGCAAGTTTGAAAGGAGCTTGAGTGCGGCAGTTTTGACTTTGGTTTTAGCTTTATGGTCACAACAGGGCCGGTGGATAGGCCTGCTTCTGAACCCGACCAGCTTTGCAAACTGTCAAACTACCACTACCAAACTACAAAGTACCAAACTATAGGCCCAGCTTCCCTAGTGAGTGACACCTACCAAGAACCAGACCGAGCCCACAACAGCATCCTCGTACCCTACGCAGAGCCCTGATGCCGAGTGCTATATCCACCTCGTAGCACCTAGCAGTGATGCCTGTTGGTCCAGATGCTCTCTCTTTGAAGATTAGAATTACTAGTTCTAGTCGAATGCTTTCGTGGTGGTACTCGTACCTGCATGCCCGTCGCTTTTTCCTTGATGAAAAATTCAGAGACGACAAGCGGTGACACACTTCCAAGTTGAAAAGAGCAAACACCGGAGACTGACAAGCGCGAAAAGGTTGTGAATGATCCCGGCTCACCGTTGGCTTCAGTGAGGGGAGTCATGCAAGCAATACGTCCGTGAGTTTGAACGCCAGTTGAATGAATGTAACGAGACGGACAAATTAGGGGCTTCGTAGGCTGATGCGACTAACAAGACGTTTTGCTCAGATGTTGTCGCTACGGCTCTGGGCTTTGATGCAACGATGTCCTCAGATATCAAAAGCAAATCCGACGAAAGCAACGATCGTACGAATGTTGTACAACTATTTTGGCAACCGGAAATCTCTTTCGACGCATGTTACACATGCCGCCGGACCGGGACTAGATACATACCGTCCTGGCAGTTAAGGACTAGAGTTTCCTGTCCCTTAGCTTCGCATCGATCGATACCTTCCGGACCATGCTACAGATATGGCGAAACTAACATGAAGAGCTCTGCTTTGAGCGCCGTGCTCCTCCTGTCTTACGTGACACCAGTTGTTGTGTCCTCCTTCCCAGTTCCGAAATGTAGCAGCGCAAGCCGGCTGCTATCAAGAGCACAAAACTGATGAGAGTCTGTCCTCGAGTATGCCTCTCTGATAGATCTGCGGGCCCATTATTATGCGTTAACGAGGATACGAGCAGCAGCAGCTTTCATATTTCACACTCGCAGCTACATACGTCCAGGTACCTGTACTTCAACAATTACTGTAACACAAAGCAACTTCGGCTTTCGCTTGTGATAGCCAGCATGCACTTTCTGACAGGTTCAAGGTTTTAATCCAGACCAGGGAGATGCACCTTAACTCCCGGTAAGGTAAAATCCATACTAACAACCACCAGGATGGTCGCAAAAAGAGAGATCACCGGTATCAGACACGTCCGAGCCACAAACTATCTGTACATTCGATCAGAAGCAGGACCTATCGCCGGGATCGACCGATATTGCAGGCAGCCGCGTTGATCGAAGCGGAGTCGACTACCGAACCAGATGTCACAACATGCATGGTTGAAGTCTGGCCGTCTGATAGCAGGCTGAGACAAAACTTGTGAATCTCATCGAAAGAAACTTCAGATCCATGGCTTAGAGCCATTCTAAAACAGGATTCTCCGCTTCCAGGTAGCGAGAAGCCAGACAGCGTTCGACGATGTGAAACGAAAGAACAACCAAGGGCTGGAGAAGTGCCAAGTGATAATGTCGATGTGGACCTGCGCGAAAAGACCTTATGCATACCAGGGCTTCCATGTCTATCACATTGCTTCTTCCTCCTGCAGCTTTCTGCGTTTCCTTTATGAGCTTGCGAAATTCCTCGAGGACTTCGTGATAAGCCCATGTGAGAGAACAGTGGCGACTGGACGGGATATCGTCTGAACTAGCAATATCGCGAAACGGTTGCTGGGTAACGGCTGGCAAGAGAGAAAAAGCAAGTATAGAGCATGACTTAGGTTCGATAGCTATCATTTGTACTGACTGACTGATGGCCTACCCAACTTGTGAGACACGACTACTGTATTGCGACCTCAGGTCTATACAGCACATGTAGCTAACTCTTTGATGACGGAGTTGAAGGACTCGTTCTTCCAGCCTACCGATGAGACGAAATATCCCGTGCTAGACCAGACTATCTTCGCCTCTTGGATTCGCAGATGATGCAAGGTGTCTCAGGTAAGCACCATATTTGATTGCTTACAACTGGCTGCACTTCCACACTGGTTGAGCAGAATACTGCATCCTTCAAACTTTCAGCTCTTCATCTCGGTATCCAATGGAGAACACAGTCCGTTTTTCCACACCACCCATACAAACGGCTAGGTATGCAGGGCGCAGGGTGGGGTACAATTTATTGTTGTCACGTCGCATTCTGGATAACGCAACTTGTTTGCGCATTTCGATTCTGATGGCTGAGGTGGAGGTGAAGGAGACTCAACGATCGAAAAGAGGTTGTACAGTTTTGCAAATTCGTTGTAAATATAAAAGTCTGTGGTAAACATTCCAGTATGATCACGTGACGCTGGGACCGCATCTTTTGTGAAGGATGTTTCGGAGTAAGACTAATAGGGCCAACGATGAGGAACGAGACCATAATTGAAAAGACCGAACTTTATGTATATTGGCGATCACTTCTCAGGTGTTTGATTGTGACTTTCAGCGGCTTCAGCGGCTTTTAACATTGAGGAAGGCGCTGCGTTTCCATACGACCACCACTGGACAACTGCAACCCAAGGTCAGCCAGCTCTAGAGACCAGCTCGTTCAGAGACAAAGAAGCATCTACTGACTTGAAAAGAGCTATCAATTTGCGCTGCCTGAAATATCACATGACATGGTAGCAACAGCTTCATCTACAGTCGGCAGGAGTGCTTTCTGCTTATCGACACGCAGGCAAGTTACAGTTCATCTTGACCGTAGCTAGAACAAACATGCCTCGAGGAACTGCTGCAGATCCGTTTCGATTAACTCCGAGTCCTCCCCCTGCGCGATCGGTACAGCAGGTTATCGAGATATTCGACTCGGATGAAGAAGAGAGTTCTTCATCCCTTCCAAAAGCTAAACCAGCTCCAGCTTCAGCTCCTAAATCCAGACTCGTCTCCTGGGGATCACCGCAGTATTGGAATGGTGGATATAGGAAGGAGGCATCTCCAGGTTCAAGTCCACAAGGACGAGAGCCAGATAGTTTGAGCTCGCCAACGCCTGCGGCCACGAAGAAATCGCCCGTTTCTACCCCACGGGCAGCTACCTCGACACTCAAGGCTACAAGTTCTTTGCAAAGATCAGAAGGATCCTCACACCATCATGTTGTCAAGGTCTCTGATTTGGCTTCCCGAAAGCCATCACCGATACCGCGATTTGTCCCAGATGTAAGGAATTTTAATGGCCAATTCAGTCCAAGCTCTGGTTTAAAAACTGATTTTAAGGATAAGCCAGCACGAACTTCTACACCGTCATCACTTGTACTAGATTTTGAAGTCCAGGAGGACGTGTCCTTACAAATTGCACGCAAACCGTCCCTTCCACCCTTATATATACCAGCTGTTGCTCTGCATGAGGATTTGCCTCCACGAGAGTCGTCTGTTCCACCCTTGTTCGTACCCCATGCCGGCTCAACTGACGAGGATGTGGTCATGCAAGATGGTGATGTTTTCGACATGGATCAAGCTACTGAGCAGGACACCGCGTTACAGCAAGGTCTAGTCGCGCAACCAGATGAGGCCATGGAAGTGTTGCAGGACTCAGTACTGCAGTATATCGTGCAGCACGACGATACGGTGCAGGAAATGGATGTTGACGATCAGAAAGAAAAGCCACATCATTCATCCATTGACACAGAGTCACCGTTAGCACAGCGTCTGAAGCAGACAAGGGTGTCAAAGGTTGACGGCGAAGAACAAACAGTTGATACAAACAGTTTGGTGTATCGTTTATGTAAGCTTGTCGAAGATTTCGAATATGATCACTCTACTACGATACAATGGCTGCTACACGATGCGAGACGGTCAGTCTCTGAGACTTCAATTTTCATGGATGATGGATCTCCTTTCGCCTCTCTCAAGTCTATCACTCTGACTCCTGGAATGCCAGTTCCAGCAGGGAACAGAAAGCTAACGCTAGAAAGTAGAGTGAGTCCACGCTACTCTGGTTCTTTTCTCCATCGATACTGACTACTATGTAGTTAAATCATGGCAAAAAACGTCTACACTTAAACTCCAAGACTTTGGAGAGTGACGTTTCTCGCGTACCGAGATACCATGCTCACACCTTGGTCAAGCGAAATCTCTTGACAGCCGATGACGAAACACTACGCTATCAGCCCTATCTAGGCGATACCTATACCTGGCAAGGAAAGCAGCTTCACAACCGTACTCAGGAAGAGCTAGAGATCGCATATGCTCGTAAAGAGCCCAAGAGTCACTTCGACATTGAACGACAGCAGAATATATGCCGATACCTTCCGTACTGGCTAGAAGCACTCAATATAGGCATTACTGTGAAGAACCTCGAGCAATACGTTTTGTCTCAAGATAATTGGGATGTAAAGATGAAAGCTAAAGATGTGGCAGCCATGAAAGCTTGGGATAGCATCCATATACCAGCATCATTCAAAACCTGCTTACAATTTGACAAAGCTCTTATAGAGGTGTTTGGCTGGCGCGTTAAGACAATCATACTAAATGAAGCACGCCAGAAGGAGCTGAGCCATTTAGCAAAAATGAAGCGTCAAGAAATCAAGAAAAGACAGACCATGGCAAGTGGTTCAACCAAGGAAGCTATCGCTGAGCGATTGAGTACGTTCACAGAGTGGACGTGCCTTATTTGTGGCGTCATTTACTGCCAGACGCATGGTGATTATCGAGAAGAAAGTGTCGAGGACTCGGAAAGCGATATAGATCAACCTCAAAGACCCAAATTCCAGTACGTTCATCGACAACTCGTCATGGATTATACAGACATGCTTCGAACTCATAATTTACGTCACGAAGGCTCCACCCAAGAAGATGATAATGAGATTTCCGCACCGGCATGCTCTGATCAATGCTATCAAGCCATCGATTTGGCAATGCAAGATAAATACGAGCTTGCGTCAGAGAGCCGCGTGGGCATCGAGAGCATGCTAACTACCCTCACAAGTCCTGTGAAAAGAACTTGCACTATAGCTTTCGCCCTTGGCGTTCCTTGCTGGCAAGTCCATCATTATATTTTAAATCTAGAGCGGAGGGAAGTACCGCTAGCAATTCCGTTGAAAGACCTAGCCAAAAGTAAGAGACTGGATTGGTATGATAATAAGAAGAAGACTCTGAAAGACCATTGGCAAGAGTATACAGAAGCACATCTTCACGAGAAGCGAGTACAGACGCATGCAGTGAGTGTCTCCTTTGTTACTGATCTTGGCTCATCTAATCGGTCGTAGTGTGCTCATGAGGGACCATGTGACGCAGACTGCCATTGCTTCGACATGGACATTCTCTGCGAGCAGTTCTGTGGCTGTTCAGATGACTGCCCGAGAAAATGGACCGGCTGCGCGTGTTCACTAGGCAAGAGAGGTCTCACGTGTCATACAGATACTTGCATTTGTATACAGATGAATCGTGAATGCGGGCCTCAATGTGGAAGCTGCGGCGCAATTTCTAGAATTCTCCCGCAGAACAAACACAACGATGAATTGTTCACCACTGGCTGTCAGAACGTCCACTTACAACGTGGTGTTTCCAAGGCGCTGCTTGTTGGAGAAAGTCGACTCAAAGGCTTTGGTTTATATATGGCTGAGCCTGCTCGTAAAGGAGCGTATCTTAGCGAGTACACTGGCGAGGTACGTGTTATCTCTTCTCATTCTCTGATAGCCCTCTAACATCCCATCTAAGGTCATTTCAGCGAATGAGTCCGAGCGGCGAGGCGTTATTTACGACCGAAAATATCTGTCTTTTCTCTTTGATCTCAATCGAGATTGGGTCATAGACGCCGCACGTTTTGGCAATAAGACACGATTTATCAATCACGCCGAATCAGAGAAATACGGCTTGAATTGCGGAGCTCGTATTTTGCTGGTAAATGGGGAGCATCGCATCAAGTTTGTTGCCCTGTGTGATATAGCCGCTGGCGAGGAGCTACTATTTGACTACGGAAGGAAATTTGCAGAAAAGCAAGGTCTGAGCGCGAAGATACCCAAACCAAATTCTGGCCAGAAAGGATTGGTGGTAGGGGAGGAGGAGATCGATGCCTTGGATGGTTTAGGTAGAGGGAAGACTCCAGCGATACGTGGTAAACGAGGAGGAGCACGGCCAGGAGCAGGAAGAAAGCCCGGGAAGTCGACAAAGCCAGCATCGAAGGCGGCGCGAAAACCAAAACCAAAACCTACCATACATCCTGATGACGAAATGGATATCGATGCCGAAGAGGACGACGAGGAGTCGCTAGTGGATTGCATGGAGGATAGTCGCGACAGTGATGATGTATTCAAGGATGCTTCAGATTCTGGGAGTACTGGCGATGACGATGAGAATGAGGACGAGGACGATGGTGACGTTAACATCGTAGTAGGGAGAGAGAAGAGAAAGAGCAGACCACCGGCACGTTATGCACGTTGATTGGTGGCGGGTCTGGAGTAGGCGGCAGGATCTCACTGATGTGTACAGAGAAGGAGGACTTGAGCTTCGGATTGACTTTCTCACGAATTCTGCTTGTAGTATCCAGCATCGCTCAAGCCATGCGGAGAAGAGTGTGATCTAGCGGCCGATGCCTTGCATACCAATTTCAATGGAAATACGTGATTCATCCAAACACGCAGACCGTGATGAGTTTTGACACCCCATGACTGAGAATACAAGTCTGTCAAAATACCATATGTTTCAGGCGATGCAATGGAGTCCAGCTTTAGCTTCAGCTTCATTAGTTGGCTTAGTTGGCTTCTGCATCCAAATCCGTGAGCTTGCTTCTGACGAGATACCGATAGTCACTAGTCACATCTCCCAGGCCACAAGCTCCTAACCCATATCAGCCTACGCGGCATGGCCATTGATAGCAACATCGCACCGCAGCTCTCCAACGTAGCACAGCACACATGCCAAAAGTACCCGACAGCCACATGGAGATCGATCTCACGTGTTGCTGTCGCTTGTGCTATGATCATGCCGGCAAAAGTCTGGGTAATAGTATGTTAGCTGCATATGCACTCACTTCCACTAGACACCTGCGCATGACAACTCATTGATATAAAATCACAGCTCTGCCATCTCATCAGAATTACTGAACTGACCTGCGTTGATGGAAGTTACATGTTGGCCCGTTTTCGTTCAAGACATGCAAAGAATAAGGAAACGCAGATTTACGTTGGATTTAACTGTCGAATGTATGCACACACACACAAAGCAAAAGTACGTATATCAATTCTCGGTTCGGATTCAGCCGAAGTCTTCGCACGCGATTGATCGTTTTACCACAGATGTTTGTACCGCACACTATATCGTGCAGGCTTGCACTACACAGATGCCACATGTTGTTGGCACTTTCTGATAGAACTCCTCTTCTAGGAGACGGCGGCGTTTTTTCGTCCCCTTCTCCTCTGCCGTTTATTGTTATCGTCACCCTAACGCCTCTGTGTATACGTACTTTTGCGCTCAGTACAAGAGGGAAGGGTGCGACTGCAACTCGGAGGACCGTCTCGGTCATGGAGAGGTAGATAGTAAATCCCTGAAAATCCTCTTCCCCACACTCTGTGGTCCGGGGTAAGTCCAGCAGGTATGTTGCACTTGATGGCGACTTTTGTACAGCAAAACCGGCTGGTGGCCCCCGAAAAAGCTTGTTAAGGGGGGGGGGAGTCCGACATTCGCTATATCTTCATAACACCCTCCAGAGTGCAGTTAGATCTCACGACTGGATCACAGCGTCGCTGAGTCGATACTTCGCTAATATTTGTACCCGCAAGCTGTGGAGAAGCGTATACCAGAGCCAAGCCGTTCAGCGCATTCTACTAGCAATCCGTAGAATAAATCCTAGACACATCACTCCCTCGTGATTATATCTTCTGACTCTGGACGTTGGAATAAGAGACTTTACTGTCATGGAGTGGACCACTGGCCCACTTGGTTGCCCCTGAAGCTCGACACGAGGGTGGGTCAGAGGTTGATATGGCTCCACACTAAATATCCATCCCCCTGACAACTGACGACGGACGAGGAAACTGGAAAAGAAGGAGGTGTAGAGGAACACGATACCGTGCCTACATAGCACCGTCCGCCAACTCGTTGCTACCTTCCCTGAGCTGTGTCAACATATCAAATTACCTGCACACCGTCACATCTCTCGTTTAGTGCACCGTCAGGTTCTACTCGTGGCCGCTTTCAGATATATAGATCACGGGGGGGGGGGGGGGGGGGGGGGGGGGGGCGGGGGGGGGGGGGGGGGGGGGGGGGGGGGGGGGGGGGGGGGGGGGGGGGGGGGGGCGGGAA